>BSBM01000450.1:2147500-2167500 GCA_027924585.1 Larix kaempferi | reverse complement strand
TGATGATGATGATGACGATCATGTTGATGATGATGAGGATGATGATGATGAGGATGATGAAGTTGGCGATGATGTAGTTGATGATGATAATGATGATAAGGAAGACGATGATGATGATGAATATGACGATGATCGTTGTTGTCATCACCATCAACATCATCATCATCATCATCATCATCATCATATTCTTCATCTCCATCATCATCCTCATCTTCATCATCTTCATCATCATCGTCATCTGTTGAGATATTGTAACTTCTAAGAATATTATATTTGTACTTTATTATTCCGGAGATGTTTCATACCTCTGTGAAGACCTTATTGTATATCTACAGATGTTTATTCCTCCATCAGAATGTGGTAACTTGGGTTATTAGACTTCCCTAGTGGGGTCGGCTCAGAGTCAGTTGTAATGGGGTGTTTAACACAGTGGTTAAAGTTCGGGCCGACCGAGTTAGTGTAAAAGTCAAGTCGGACTTGTGTATAAATAGAGGAGGTGTGTTCCTCATTTAACACACATTACAGTCACTTGTGAATAACGCATAGGTGAGGGAGAGATATGATATGAAGGAGAAGGAGCTCATGTCTAGGATTTACTTCTTTGTATTTGATCGTCATCTATATTGAGGAAGCTTTGTTGGGTTTTCTACCCCATGAGGGTTTCCCAGGATAAATTTGTGTCTGTTGTGTTTGTGTTGTGCTTGTTGTTCTTTCAGTGATCCTGTATATGCTATTGTTGTGAAATGGAATGTAATGCTGATATTTTCTGTATTAGCATATTGAATCTTAACATGGTATCAGAGCTAGCTTGAAGGAAGGCAATGCATGGCACTTACAACAATTGCTTCACTTGCGACAATTTGAAGGTTAGGGTTTTATATAGCAAAAACAAGTCATCGTGGAACTTTCACTATAAATCCATTTTGGAGAAGGTTTAGGATCTGAAACCTTTACAGGTCATAGATAACATACCCCTGTACCTTGTGTCCAAAGTACAACCTATAATTCGTTGTACTTCGTGACTTATGATCATTACAAGTTAGGGTTTCTGCCTCTTCTAGATCTCAGTCATAAACAGGTGACATAGGGAAAAAGGTCACAACTTGGGATAGGAAGCTCCAAATGAAATTTTGTAATAAGTGACAGGTAGGGAATGGACTTTAATTTCATAGGTATGACTTGCAGAGGCCAAAGTTGAACCAGTGACACTGGCACGCCTTACAAGTTCGCTCTCCTGTTTTATCCCATAAATAGGTCACATTGAGACAGTTAGCATAACTAAATACCAGAGAATCCAATTGAGGTCAGACCTATGGGGTTGGAAATATGATAGGTCAGGCTACCACAGGTAGAATTTTCACACCCTGTGAATTTGTAATTTCAGATACGCATAAAAAACAATCAGGTGCATATTTTTGTCAAAACAGAATTAGATTTTGAGCACCTTCATTCTTGGCTTATCACTGCTACGGGAATTTAGGGCTTCGGAGAAAGTTGGAATTTTTGGAATCAAAGTCCATGGCTGAATGCTCCTCAGAAAAATTGAAATTTAGAGACCAAGATCAAAATTTTTGGTTGGTCAGAAGGCTGGGCTTAATCAAACCCTTGTTCGGGATTTTGATCAAAAAGGTCGAAAATTAGGGCTTCTGCAAAAGTTGGAATTTTTTAAGTCTGTGACCACGGCTGGAAGCTCCTCAGAAAAATCAAAGTTTAGAGCTTTGGATCAAACCTTTTATTGGTAATAAGGGTTGGATTTATCAAACCCTAGTTCAGGGTCCTATCTAGTGAATCCAGAAGTTTCAAAGGCAAGTTTGAGGGGTCAAATTTTGCAGTTTTCAAACGTGAAGTATACCAGCTTGATCAGCTCAGCAAGCCACATATTTTCATCCATTCAAAAGCTTGAAATTCAAAATTTGAATTCTTAGGGTTTCTTTAACAAACCCTAATCCATCTCCAGATCCAGTTTTAGCAAATCAAAGTGGATTGGGTTAAAAGCAATCCTAATAGGTATGACTTGAGGAGATACAGGTATGTGTTGAAATCTGTTCATGATATGTTTGTCTTCATATTATTGAGGTTAGTACAATTATGATTGTTTGATAATGAATGCATGTGAATGATAGAATACATTCATTGATTATGGTTATGACACTTATGATTGTACTAATGCACTTGTGGTGTTGTATGAGGATGATGTTGTCTGCTAACAAGATACAAGTACATCAACGAAGACAAATCAAGTTCTATGACCATGATGACATAAAGGAAAAAACTCATCCATAGTCTTTAACCACATAGAAGCTTTACTTATGAGGTATGTATGACTTTGTTCTACTATGCTTAACTTATGAGATATGCAGGTTTTGGCACAAGGTCTCTAAATCATTGAAGAAAACAAAGAAGATATTGTTTGGGTATGTTAAGACATAACCAAGCTTGATAATCGAGGTATGTTTTCCTATATCAGTTGGAATCCTACTTTGTGAAAGGATCTTAGGTAAGTATACCTTTGTATGAAATGATCATGACCATACATAATGTTTTGATTAAGACTATACTAATGAATGTATGATTATGTATGATATCATGATGATGACACTAGTGCACACATAAGCATGCATAGTGGTCCAGGATGGATAGAAGTTTAAAATAGAGATCAAGCGGGAGGAAACCACACCAACATAAAAGATAAGTTTTTAATTTGTCATTTGAAATTACTTCTTGAATGTATGAATAGTAAATGATATTGCTTATAGTAGTTGTATCCATTCTTAGAATATTTCATGCTGAGTGTAAGCATTCATATGGCGTTGAACAACATACTACTAATATCCATATGATGGGTAAGTTGGACAAACATTCCATTGTTGCTTTTCTAGAATGAAACCTCTTTGTTGACATGTTGAGAGCTATTGTTAACACCTAAAAAGTGCTCACTAGCTCATTCCCTTATTCACATGACCCATTTGTCCACTTTTCCACCATCTGAGCCTCTGAAACCAACAAAAGGTCACCAAAAGACCTTAGTAAACCCCTTTTTCCCACTCAAAAAGATTATTTTTCCTAAAAAAACATAAAAAAACCCTCAAAAAGGGTTCAAATTCCCAAAATATTAAAAAAGGGAATAAAAATATTAATTTTATTCAAAAAAGGAAAAAGGAGGGAAAAGTACCTAAACCATGTTGGTCAATACCATTGGTTTCCACAAAACCACAAATGGTATTCCCCACCACCAAAACCTATAAAAAGGTGGTAGGGGCTCCTCATTTAAATATCCATCCATATTCCTATCCTCATGCTGCCAAAATCTCCCTAGAGTATTTGGCCATTGTAGCAAGCCTTGGAGAAAGGACCCATTGGAGATTGGAGCTGCTCACCATTGGAGCCATTCAAAAAACCCTTCATCATTTGGAGGTATTGTTCTTGCAAGCATTTGCTTGCCCCATTGTCAATACAAAAAATTATTTTTCATCTTTCTTGTTCTTGTTCTTTAATTCAAAATGCACATGTTAGATTAGTTTAGTTTAGATTTAGTTTATTGTTATTTGCTTTACATTGAAACTGTTGCTACTAGTTAGCAGGTGCCCATAGCACTAAGCCTGGTTGCAAAATCGGGCCAACAGCTATGCATGCTCTTGATAGTATGTTCTAGTAGAGATGGAAGGCATCTAAATAGCCACTCTATGCATACGGGATATGGAAAAGTGTTGTGCCAAAGTATTGTTCAAGGTAGTTGCATAACTATGTGAATCATATTTGTATGCATAATAAATTATCATGTCAACATGATTTGATGATTATGAAGTATTACTAATCATGTAATTAACATTGATATGTAGGTAAGATCATGAAGAATGATGAACACCGAACAAGTGATGGATGTTCAACAAGAAGACTTACAAATCAAACATACTATAGAAGGATCATGACTAGAAGATTTTCTTAGAAAGAGGAAGAGGATCATGATGAGATGTTTGCTCCAAGTGGATAGATAAGACCATTATCTTAATGTTCTAATTGAAGAAAGCTTTGTATGGATACCCATGATCGATAGTCATTTGATGAGCTTAATGATCACCATATGTGATGCAGATTTCAACCTTTGCTACAAGGTTGAATATGGTGTCTACATACAGATGACATTCTTCTCTTAGATGGATGCAAAAAGGAACTCACCATAGAGTTCAAATGATCTTGAGGCTCATATCAGTAGACCTATCTGACGAGAGATGGCAAGGATAGATATGCAGAAGAACACTCACTGCAAAGTGTGGATGATGTTCAATCACAGAAGGAGATCTGATAGCTTCTTGACAAGATTGGGCTTTACCAAAAGTAAAGCTGATCCAAACCTTTAACTTAAGGTTATGGATGATGAACCTGTCATACTATTACTGTATGTGGATGATCTATTTCTGAAAAAGAATGAGAAATAGATAATGGAAAGCAAGAAGAAGCTACCGAATTTGAGATGAATGATCTAGGCTTGATACATTACTTCTTAGGTCTGGAATTATGGCAAGGGTCAAAAGGAATCTTTCTCAACTAGGGAAAGTATGCTATGGAAATCCTGAAATTTTTTGATATGTTGGAATGTACAACCATGGCCACTCCCATGGATTCCAACTTGAAGCTGTTAGTGGATGACTCATCAGAGTTAGTGGATGTGACTCTGTACAAACAGATTATTGGGTCATTGATGTATCTGACGAATATATGCTTTGCTGTGAAACACCTTGAGACAGTATCTAGTGGAACCTAGGCATGTTCACCTAATAGTTGCAAAGCATGTGATGGGGTACCAAAAGGGTACGATAGACCTTGGTCTATGTTATCTTGGAGATCATGATTTCAGATTGTATGGCTACACACATGCTGACCAGGAAGGAAGTGTATTAGACAGGAAGAGCACATCGGGTGAATGTTATTGTCTGGGATCTACCATGATCGCGTGGTTTAGCAGGAAGCAGTCTAGCACAAATGAAGTGGTATATATAGCTGCTTGATCTACTAGTTGTGAACCGATATGGATTCTGAAGATGTTATCAAGATTGTTTGACTTAGAGATGGACCCCACTATGAGCTTGTGTGACAACTAGAGTTGTATCAAGATGATAGAGAATCTAGTTTTCCATGATAAGTAAAAGCACATAGAGATCCAATATTTCTATATACGGGATATGGTGCAGAAAGGAGCTATCAAGATCGAGTATGTGAGCAATGATGAAAAAATTGCTGGTGTATTGACCAAACCTCTGTCTTGAGTAAAGTTTGAGTATTTCTGAGACAAGCTTGTTGTTGTTCAGAACAACCCTCCTCGAAAGGGGGAGTGATATGGTTGATGATGATATTGGCATCATTTTGGATACCTGTATCGATGATGAGATTGTCTATATCGATGGTAAGGTTGATGACAAGGATACTTGTATTGATGATGTGGATACTTGTATCGATGATGAGGATACATGTATTGGTGATGAGGTTACTTGTTCCGACACTAAGGTAGATGATTAGGTTACCTATGCCGATGATGAGGTCAATGAGTGGTACTTAGAATTAGGCTAAGTTGACAAGGGGATTGTATCATCCCCGAACTTCGGTCCTAGAATTGATCTGTAGACAGATCTCTACGAGAATGTGGTGATTGTATCATCCCCGGACTTCAGTCCCAGAATTGATCCGTAGACAGATGTCTCCGAGAATGTGGGGATTGTATCATCCCCGAATTTCAGCCCTAGAATTGATCCGTAGACAGATCTCTACGAGAATGTGGTGATTGTATCATCCCCAGACTTCAGTCCCAGAATTAATACGTAGACAGATGTCTCCGAGAATGTGGGGATTGTATCATCCCCGAACTTCATCCCTAGAATTGATCCGTAGACAGATGCCTCCGAGAATGTGGGGATTGTATCATCCCCGAACTTCGGTCCCAGAATTGATCCGTAGACAGATGTCTTCAAGAATGTGGGGATTGTATCATCCTTGGACTTTGATCCATAGACAGATGTATCCAAGAATGTGGGGATTGTATCATCCCTGGGCGACGGTCCCATAATTGATCCATAGACAGATCTCTATGAGAATGTGGGGATTGTATCATCCCTGAACTTTGGTCCCAGAATTGATCCATAGACAGATGTCTCCAAGAATGTGGGGATTGTATCATCCTCGAACTTCAGCCCTAGAATTGATCCGTAGACAGATGCCTCTAAGAATGTGGGGATTGTATCATCCCCAAACTTCGGTCCCAGAATTGATCCGTAGACAGATGTCTCCAAGAATGTGGGGATTGTATCTTCCTTGGACTTCGGTCCCAAAATTTTTCCATAGACAGATGTATACAAGAATGTGGGCATTGTATCATCCCCGGGCGACGGTCCCGAAATTGATCCGTAGATAGATGTCTACGAAAATGTGGGGATTGTATCATCCCTGGAAAATGGTCCTAGAATTGATTCATATACCGATATCTCCGAGAATGTGGGGATTGTATCATCCCCGAACTTTGGTCCCATAATTGATCTGTAGACATCTGTCTCCAAGAATTGATGATAGGACTGCATAATCCCTGGATATTTGGTTCAAAATGTACATGATAGGATTGCATCATCCTTGGAATCATGTCCTAAAGTGATAAGGATTGATCATCCTGGAAGTAGATATGGATTGCATCATCCATAGACATGAGACTTGTCTAAAATTGATAAGGATTGATCATCTTGGAAGTAGATATGGATTGCATCATTCATAGACATGAGACTTGTCTAAAATTGATAAGGATTGATCATCCTCGAAGTAGATATGGATTGCATCATCCATAGACATGAGACTTGTCTAAAATTGATAAGTATTGATCATCCTGGAAGTAGATCTGGATTGCATCGTCCATAGACATGAGACTTGTCTAAAATTGATAAGGATTGATCATCCTGGAATTTGATCTGGATTGTATCGTCCATGGACCTATGTCCTAAAGTGAGAGGGATTGATCATCCCGTAATAGGATCTTGTGTATTGCAGAGTATGTTGCTATGATGATGTTGTAGATCGAGATGATCGAGATGCTGTAGATCGAGATGATCCATATGTTGTAGATCGAGATGATTCGGATGTTGTAGATCGAGATGATCCAGATGCTGTAGATCGAGATGATCCAGACATTGTAGATCGAGATGATACAGATGTTGTAGATCGATATGATCCAGATGTTGTAGATCAATATGATCCAGATGTTGTAGATTGAGATGATCTAGATGTTGTAGATCAAGATGATCCTGATTCTATAGATCGAGATGATCCAGATGTTGTAGATTGAGATGATCCAAATGCTATAGATCGAGCTGATGATGATTGATTGGTAGATCTAGACGATGAGGCTATTGATCGAGTGATCCAGATGATGATGATGTTGTTGTAGTTGTTTGAGTGCTGCAAAAGATGAAGACTCAGTACTGAACATGTTGATGTTCCAGTATTGATTATGTTCCAGTAACTGGCTGAGTTACTGATGATGATGTATGAAGAAAGCTTCCAATGATTTATAGATGTATCATGTATCATGTAGTTGATGACTCCTTTCTCCTACAGACATTGTTATAATATACTTCTCGTTAAGGGGGAGTGTTGAGATATTGTAACTTCTAAGAATATTATATTTGTACTTTATTATTCCAAAGATGTTTCATACCTCTGTGAAGACCTTATTGTATATCCCAATATGTTTATTCCTCTTTCAGAATGTGGTAACTTGGGTTATTAGAATTCCCTAGTGGGGTAAGCCCAGAGTCAGTTGTAATCGGGTTTTTAACCTAGTGGTTAAAGTTGGGGCCGACCTAGTTAGTGTAAAAGTCAAGTCGGAGTTGTGTATAAATAGAGGAGGTGTGTTCCTCATTTAACACACATTACAATCACTTGTGAATAACGCATAGGTGAGGGAGAGATATGCTATGAAGGAGAAGGACCTCATGTCTCGGGTTTACATCTTTGTATTTGCTGATCATCTATATTGAGGAAGCTTTGCTGGGTTTTCTACCCCATGAGGGTTTCCCAGGATAAATATGTGTCTCTTATGTTTATGTTGTGCTTGTTGTTCTTTCAGTGATCCTGTATACGCTATTGTTTTGAAATGGAATGTAATGTTGATATTTTCTGTCTTAGCATATTGAATCTTAACATCGTCATCATCATCCTCATCATTATCATCATCTTCTTCTTCTTCATCATCATCATCATCATCATCATCATCATCATCATCTTCATCATCTTCATCATCGTCATTGTCGTCATCATCGTCCTCATCATTTCCATCATGATAATGATGATGATGATAAGGAAGATGATGATGATGATGATGATGATGATGATGATGATGATGATGATGATGATGATGATGATCATGTTGACGATGATGATGAGGAGGAGGAGGATGAGGATGATGAAGTTGATGATGATGTAGTTGACGATGATCATGATGACAAGGAAGATGATGATGATTATGATCCTTGTTGTCATCATCACCATCATCATCATCATCATCGTCATCGTCATCGTCCCCCTCCTCCTCCTCCTCCTCCTCCTCCTCATCATCATCATATTCATCATCATCATCATCATCATCATTATCATCCTCATCTTCTTCATCATCATCAACATCATCATCTTCATCATCATCATCATATTCTTCATCTCCATCATCATCATCATCATATTCACCATATTCATCATCATCGTCATCATCATCATCCTCATCATTACCATCATCTTCTTCTTCATCAGCATCATCATCATCATCATCATCATCTTCTTCTTCATCTCCATCATCATCTTCATCATCGTCATTGTCTTCATCATCGTCATCATCATCTTCATGATGATGATGATGACGATGATGATGATTATGATGATGAATATGATGATGATGAGTATGATAAAGTTGATGATGATGTAGTTGAAGATGATCATGACGATAATGAAGATGATGAAGATGATGATGATGAAGATGACGATGATCATTGTCATCATCATCACCATCGTCATCATCATTTTCATTATCTTCTTCTTCGTCATCATCATCATGATAATCATCTTCATCATCATCATCGTCATCATCTTCTTCATCTCCATCATCGGCATCATCTTCATCATCTTCATTATCATCGTCATCATCTTCATCATCATCCTCATCATTATCATCATCTTCTTCTTCGGCATCATCATCATCATCATATTCATCATCATCATCATCATCTTCTTCATCTCCATCCTCATCATCATCTTCATCATTATCGTCGCCATCACCATCGTCATCATCATCTTCATCATCGTCGTCATCATCGTCACAATGAGTTTATGGCACAAACTTTAGTAAGACTTCAAGGGTTTGCATACAACATTTTTCTCATCCATTTAACTCCATATGCATCTCGAATCATACACAACACCTTAGTAAAAGTATGATACTAAACTGATACAAATCATTCTAAAACCACCATGAGAATACAATGAGGGAAATAGCTTGAATCTCAATATTACTTCAAAGTATTACATGAAATTGTGATGATGACGACAACAATCATCATCATCTTCCTTATCGTCCTGATCATCATCAACAAATTCATCATCCTCATCATCATCATCTTCATCATCACCAACATCATCATCATCAACATGATCATCATCATCATCATCATCATCATCATCATCATCATCATCATCATCATCATCATCATCATCTTCCTTATCATCATCATCATCGTCATCACCATCATCATCATCATCATCATCATCATCATCATCATCAAGGTGATGATGTTGATGATGATGATGACGAATATGATGATGATGATGTTAACGAAGATGTTGATGATGAAGATGATGATTATGATGACGATGAGACGAAATTTCATTACAAAAGGTTGAAGAAAGAAAATGATTATGATAGTTTGAAACATTGGGGATATCAATGGCATTGTCTATGGAATGATCCATCCTAAGCCTATCTTTATTGGAACATTTAGTTGGACCTTGATTGTTTGTATGGAACTTATCATATAAATTTTAAGTAAGACGTTGATTTCATCACCACTCTATTCATAATTGTGATTCTTTTGAATGTATGAAGAATGTCATATATTCATATTGATTGTTGTTGGTCATATTAATCATAAACAATTTTAAGTTATACTCTAGAACCATAAAATAATTTATGCATATAACATATTATATACCTACTTTTCCCAATTACCTTGCACATTGTTTTGGTTTCCCTAATAATTCATGAAGACACTAAGAATATAGAGAGGTATTTAAGTTGTATAAATAATTGTATAATTGATCATGTAAAAACTTTGTGAAATTTATTAAGGAAACTAGTTACCTGGAAATACATAAAACAATTTATGCATTTTCTTCATCATCATTGTCATCATCGTCATCATCATCATCCTCCTCCTCCTCATCATCATCATAATCATCATCCTCTTCATCAATATTGTCTTCATCAACCCCGCAAGCCAAAATTGATAGAATAAATATCTCTCATTTCAAACAATAAGAAGTACATTAAAAAAATGTTTTTCATAGCCATCAAAACATATTATTTTTTAATTTGCTGTTAATAAATGGTCATTGTTGCCTCTTCCAAAAGGTAGGGGACCCACCATGTCGTCCTGGGCTCTGGACTGGTGACTCCTTTTGAAGTCCAAGCACCTAGAGACCCCACCATACCTTTGCACTACATGTCGAATACAAATAGAGAGGCTGTACCAGATAAACTCTTACAAACAAGACTCCGCTGCCAATGTGGGATAAATCCCAAAAAACAAATCAACTGCTACCGTCAGATCCTTTGATCGAACGATTGTTGAGTCTTCTACATTTCTCCTGCACGATCATGAGAAATATCATAGATCTGCGTTGTTTTTTTGAAATGCCCGCAACTAACTAAGATAAATCTGCAAATTCCATCTCGTCTAGGGATTTTTAGGCAGATCTGATCAAGGGATTTTGGGCGTACATATTAAGTTTTGGTCCGGTCTTTTCTAGGGCTTTTCAAGGCATGCCGAAATCTGAAAATTCATGGTTTTGATTCAGAGAAATCTGCCCTCTATGCTTAAAATATGTCATTATGTCATCTATGCTTAAACTTTGTCCTCTCTGACTAGGAGAACATTGAGCTTGAATACAATGTGTATTGATATAGTTGTATTTGAACATGTAAAGGAGTTGTATGCATAGGATAAGGACTCACATAGACTATGGAAAGGAGCAAAAATATAGTACCACAAGATGGGTATGAAATCATATTATTTTCTTCAAGATTGTTAATTGTTTAGAGGAAGATAGTTGTGTAGAGTTGTATGCATAGGATAAGGACTCACATAGACTATGGAAAGGAGCAAAAATATAGTGCCACAAGATGGGTATGAAATCATATTATTTTCTCCAATATTGTTAATTGTTTAGAGGAAGATAGTTGTGTATACCTGAAACTTCATTATGTGAAGTTTGATGAGAACAAGTATTGTTGTAAGTAGAATTTGCATCCAAAAGTTCATATAGTAGATTGATAAGATTTTCTATATATGGCTCTTACAATCCAATCCAATGCAATTATTTTTATCCAAAATGTATATCAATGAAACATAAGTCTCCTTTCTCTTCATAAAGAGTACATATTTTCGAAGCAACATTGTCTCTAAGGAAGCATGAATTTTCCAAACAATCGAACATAGATATTTTGTTCATCTCCATAAGAACCTTCTTAAAGCCATTTCCATTTTTTAATTATGATGATAAAGGTAAAAGGAAAAAATGGTTAGTTGATAGGTCCTATCCAAGATGCTAAGTTTACTTTCTAGAGATATATCTCCACCAGATTCCTTTTGTAATTTACTTTCAATCTTACTTAATAATATTTGTTGAACTAGTGAGACAATGACACCCACAAGGATAGTTAGGTATCTAATAGCTTTCCCTTGTTGGGTGATTTTTCATTCTTTCATCTCCCTCTTCCTAATCAACATCCTCATCATCGTCATCATCATCATCTTCATCATCTTCATCATCTTCATCACCACCACCATCATCATCATCATCTTCATCATCATCATCATCTTCATCATCATCATCATCATCATCATCATCGTCATCATCATCATCATCATCATCAACGTATTCATCATCATCGTCATCATCATCATCATCATCATCATCATCATCATCATCCTCCTCATCAACATCGTCCTCATACTCATCTTCGTCCTCTGTTGGGATATTCCTATACTCCATCCTAGTCCTAACAACATTTTCCATTTTTGCATTTTCAGTCATGCATGCAGTCATGAAATTGCATGCATGCATCCTAGCCATTAGTCTCCGCACCCAGCCCTCAGTTATCTATCCCATGGAGCTTCTTTCTTATCATTTTTATGCCTCCTATTGCTTAGTGTGCCCTCCTTTCACCTACCACTTGTGAAAAGAGCCATCTCTCACCTACCACTCAGTTCCACTTTAGTTAGTTGAGTTATCTTTATATATTTCCTTGATTTAAGGCTATATTGACTCCTGAACTGACTGTATCGCTCCGATGGACCTCTAGTGAGACTAGACTGGCTATTCTGACTCTAGTTAGCTCCTCATGCACCCTCCATTGATCCTCCTTCATTCACTTAGTGCCTCTATGTGCCAGTTACACCTACCACACTTAGTTAGACTCAGTTTGACATCTGGTTGTCAGTTACTTCTGCATTGATGACTCCACTGATGATGAGGGACTTCTAGTTGTGCTTGGATGCCACTCCATTGATCTGATGATCACTCCATGAAGGCTAATTCGAATTGCCACCTTGGCATTTGAATCCTCTCACCATTGTATTATTTATTTGTCCATATTGTGATTAATGAAGGAGTGTGTGATGTTATTCTGCTTCTATCTGAGTTCTATTGTATCATAATCTTGTTGCTCCTTTACACTGCATGACTACTCTTCTTCTATTTTCCTGCTTAATCTTAATCTTTCTTGTGAGGTATACATCAGCTATTAGATCTGCTGTGAGGATTTTCGCATGGTATCAGAGCATGTTGAGAGTATAGTCTATCTCCATTCCTAAGATTTTTTTGCAGGTTATTATCAATATTTCGAGTGCAACAGTTTCTGCACTTTTGCGGCAGTAGCAGTTGTAGAAATTTTCTATTGTTTTTTCCAGGTCTTTTGAAATAGCTTCCTTGAATTTGGAAGGAATTACTCCTCTTTCTCCATTCAACTATGATGAATAGAAACCACAGATGATAGCACATTTGAAGAGACATGGTATCTTTGATTATTGTTTTGAAAGAGATTTCGAATCCTCTAAAGAAGAGAATGACTGGTTAAATGAAGGTGAGAGAGCCTATGCAGCCATGTTGTTTGCTATGTCTCGTTGCATGGTACACCACTTCCTTTCTACTGAATCTCCAAAAGAGTTATGGGCCATTCTAGATGAACGATTTGGAAAACAGAATGAAGGGATTGGTCAAAACCATTTCGAGAGCAAGCCCACTATTGCATTCGCCCTCCTTGATGGTCTCTCTGATCATGAATCGGTATCAAACATATCTCATATTGAAGTTGTCCACAAAGAAGAAGAACTTGCAGATTCTACACTCATGCTCCAAATTTCTTCTATTTCGAATTCTATGCGATCTCACACTCTAGAAACTGCAGAGGTTCCTATATCCTCTCTTGCACAAGAGTATGTTGGTTTGCATCATTATCTATTGAATGTTTCGGAGGTCAAATCAACAATTGGAGGTAATGCATTCGCTCTCCTTGATCACTCACCTCTTATGTACTGCTATATGATCATTTGTACATGTTCTCAAAAGTTTATTGAAGATGCAGGGCATTCCCATTCACTTGGGATAATTTCTCATGCATTTTATGGTTTTGGTCTCACCTCTACTGGTTCAAAGGAGATCTCAAGAAACAATTCATTAAGTCTTGGAGCTCATTTAAAATCCAAGAAATCACTACTCGGGATAATTTCTCATGCATATCATGGTTTTGATCTCACCTCTAATGGTTCAAAGGAGATCTCAAGAAACCATTCTTCAATTCTTCGATCTAATTTGGATTCAAAGCATTCACTATCATGTGATGGTTCTTTTGGGCATAATATAACCTATGATGGTTCGAAGGAGAAAACAAAAGACTATCTACATATTCATGGATTTGATCCTACCTCAACTGATTCAAATCATAGGTTCCATGATCATCCTCATACTTTTCGATTTGTTCTCATAACATTCGATCTGAAGAGCAAGTACAAGCACATGCTTTTCGAGCTTGGACCACTTATTCCCAAGAAGAAGATACCTCCAAACATATGACCAAGCATCACACATGCTTGAGTTTGGAGCATTTATTTTTTTGGTGTGGCCTATAGTCTATTTTGAGGGGGGGTATTTTTCCCATGAGGTTTTCCCCATTTCCTCACTTTATTGACTGTTATTATTATTCATTGTATTGGGTGACCTTTGGTTTCAGTAACTAGGGTGAAGGATGGATTAAGGGGCGGTGTTGGGATATTCCTATACTCCATCCTAGTCATAACAACATTTTCCAGTTTTGCATTTTCAGTCATGCATGCATTTTGAATGCAGTCATGAAATTGCATGCATCCCAATCATCAGACCCAAAACCTAGCCCTCAGTTAGCTATCCCCTACAGCTTCTTTATTATCATTTTTATCCCTCCTAGTGCTTAGTGCGCCCTCCTTTCACCTACCACTTGTGAAAGGAGCCCTCTCTCACCTACCACTCAGTTGCACTTCAGTTAGTTGAGTTATCTTTAGATCTTTCCTTGATTTAAGGCTAGATTGAATCCTCAACTGACTGTATCACTCCGATGGACCTCTAGTGAGACTAGACTACCTATTCTGACTCCATTTAGCTCCTCATGTGCCCTCCACTGAGCCTCCTTCATTCAGTTAGTGCCTCCATGTGCCAGTTACACCTACCACACTCAGTTAGACTCAGTTTGACATCTGGTTGATAGTTACTTGTGCATTAATGACTCCACCGATGATGATCAGGACTTCTAGTTGTGCTTTGATGTCACTCCATTGATCTGATGATCACTCCATGAAGGTTAATTTGAATTTCCATCTTGGCATTCGAATCCTCTCACCATTGCATTATTTATTTTTCCATATTGTGATTAATAAATGAGTGTGTGATGTTATTCTGCTTCTATATGAGTTCTACTGTATCATAATTATTTTGCTCCTTGACACTACATGACCACTCTCCTTCTATTTTCATGCTTAATCTTAATCTTTCTTGTGAGGTATTCATCATCTCTTAGATCTACTGTGAGGATTTTCACATCCTCATTATCATCATTGTTGTCGTCGTCATCACCACCACCACCACCACCATCATCATCATCATCGTCATCTTCATCATCATCATCACCATCATCATCATCATCATCATCATCATCGTCATCATATCCCTTTTCCTAATCAACATCTTAATCATCATCATCATCATCATCTTCGTCATCGTCATTCTATGGCTTGTTCCATCTCACATTCCAAAGCCCTCGAGGGACACCTGTTGGATACCTATTGGGGGCATATAATTCCAACCGTGCAACAAAACTGAGTCCTGGAAAGTCCTGCAAGTGGGTTTAGGAAGGTTCTAGTTGGGAATGCTATACATAAGTCCCCGGTCAAATATTTTGCAAAGTTGACCCCATGTGCAAAAATTGTGCACTCCCTTACTAAGCAAAACTCTAGTTTCTGAAACGAACCTAAAAGATGACACCTGGTCCACGGGACCAGAGGAGAGGGGCATCCCTAGCACTATCTTGATGTGAATACAACAGATTCAAAGGTTTTTCGATCTGATCCATGATCATTATTATATGGCTCATTCCAACTCGCATCCCAAAGGCCTTCAGGGACACCAGTTGGATACCTACGGGGCCATAGAATTCCAACCATGCAACAAAACTAGGTTCTAGGAAGTCCTGCAAGTGTGAATAGGAAGTTTCCAGCTGGGAACACTAGCCATAAGTCCTCCATCGATGATTTTGCAAATTTGACCCCCATGAGCAAAAATTGTACACTCCCTTACTGAGCAAAGCCCTAGTTTCCAAAATGGACCTATAAGTGATGACATGGCATGTATGGTGATGTGGCATGTGTGATGAAGCAGGAAAGAGACATGATTGTGTTTTGGTGCAATCATTAAGTCATTTCTGCAATCTAACATCATTCTTGGAAAGTTTGGCAAGTTTGTGGAACTTTGGAAATTGACAAAGTATGGAAACAGTAGTCAAAACTACTCTAAGAGAATGGATGCCATAATTCATGGTTTGAGAAAAATACACGCACCATCATATCAGTCTATAGCTTGTTGAAGTGCCTATCTATTCATGGTCTCAGTTCTCCATAAGCATGTCTGAGGAGAAAGTTATAAGTATTCCAAAATAGGGTTTTAGGATAAAATTTCGAGAATTTCTTGAAAATGGCCAAGTGTTGGAAAACTAGTCGAGGTGGGCTTGGGAAAATGCCCTCCATAATTCATGGTTTGAGAAAATTGCACACACCATCACATCAAGATATAGCTTGTTGAAGTATCTATATAACCATGGTCTCATTTTTCCATAAGCATGTCTAAGGAGGAAGTTATAAGTTTTCCAATGCAGGGTTTCAGGATTTTTTGCACCAGAGGGAGTAAGATTGCCTAAGTGGCCTCAGTAAAATGTCCGACAGAATTCATGGGTTAAGGAAAATGCCAGCCCCTTCCTGTCAGGTTGTAGCTTGTTGAATAGGTTATCTAACCATGTTCTCATTTCTTCAAAAGAGTGCTTTATGAAAAATTTATAGGTCTTCCAAAATAGGGGTTCAGAATAAACATTGGACAAATTGTGAAAAATGGCTGTGTTGGAAAATCAGTCAAATTTTCCTTCGGAAAATGCCCACCGTACATCATAGGAGAATGATAAAAAAAATCTGTAAGCACCAGGTTGAAGATTTTTGATCTGTCTACCTGAGCATGGACTTAGTTTTTCTTGAGAGTGTCTGAGGAGGAAGTTATAAGTCTGCCAAAACATGGTTTCATGTTGTTTTGCACCAAAGGGAGTAAAACTGCCTAAGTGGCCTCAGTAAAATGCTTGCCATAATTCATGGATTAAGGAAAATGGTTGCTACTTCCTATCAAGTTGTAGCTTGTTGAATAGGATATCTAACCATGGTCGCATTTCTTCAAAAGAGTGCTTTATGACAAACTTATAGGTCTGTCAAAATAGGGGTTCATAATAAAATTGGAGAAATTCTGAAAAATGGTCGTGTTTGGGAAAATTGTTCCAAGCTACCTTGGGGAAATTCCTACCATACATCATAGGAGAATGATAAAAAATATCTAGAAGCACCGGGATGAAGCTTGTTGATCTCTCTACCTAAACATGGTCTCAATTTGTCTTGAGAGTGTCTGAGGAGGAAGTTATAAGTATGCCAAAATAGGGTTTTAGGTTGTTTTTCACCAGACGGAGTAATACTTTCTAAGTGGCCTCAATAAAATGCTCGCGATAATTCATGGGTTAAAGAAAATTCCCACCCCATATGGTTAGGCTATAGCTTATTGATTTGTCTACCATGCCATGGTCTCATTTTTTCTTGAGAGTGTCTGAGGAGGAAGTTATGGGTCTGCCAAAATCGGGTTTTAGGTAGTTTTGCACCAAGTTCAATAAAATGCCCACCTAGGGAAAATGAATATGAGTCTGTGAGTGAAATCAGCTTAGGTGTGCTCAATGAGGTGTACTACATCATCTAGTAGCATTGGTCCAGGATTTTGATGAAACAAAAAATCCACCTTAGAAATTGCACAAATTGTGTAAGTATAAAATTACTGGTAAAATTGCCTAAGTGACCTTTGTAAAATTCCAGACATTTTCCTAGTCTAGTCTTAAATGTGCACTACTTCTAATAGGTGTCCAAGTTTCTACTACAATTACATATAAATTATAATCAAGGCCTTACCACAAAACCATGTGAGTATCTCTCTTTAAGAATTTGAACCTTATAAAGTTGAGATAACATTTTTTGAATTATTTTCATAGAGTATGTCATTAAGGCATGACCAATATCCCATCAGTATTATTAAGGATGAAAAATTTATTATGATATTGAGTAGTCCACTTAGCACTCATTGCATCAAGTGAGTTGCAAATGATTTATCTCAACAATAAATTTACAAATAGATTCTATAAATCATTGTAATATTTCTCAAACTTTCATACTCCAAAGTTTTACGTGTGGCCAACATTTTCATTTTGAAAATTCCATGCTCACTACTTTCAAAGCATTCCCTCTTTGATTTTTAATCTTCCTCCTCAACATGTGTTTCTCAAAAATCATCTTAACCTAGAGAACCATGATATCCACATTGTTTTACTAAGCGACTTTCCTCAATCTATATAAAATTTATCTTCTTCCTTGGAGCTATGCCCTTTCAATGTGTCTTCTCTTCATGTAGATTCTATGAAACGACTCATATTGAATATTGATTGTTCTAATGAAGCCAATTTTTTTAAACATGCATCTCATATAACATTATTGCAATCAAATATCCATGTTAACAAAAAGGAGTACAAGTCTATAAAATATATAATCCCCTATCCATATACATGAAGAATTCCAACACATCAGCATTAACCCCATTTGTCGGTGTTCATAGGGTGTTTTGACATATCTAGATGCTAACATTTGTTACAAACATTAGGTTACAATGATTTTGTTACAATCTGACTCCATGGCTGGATATCCAGTTCACTAAGGAACAAGACCATTCCAACTAATGAATCTTCTCATAACAAGCACACTACCTTGCGGGCATTTCCAAATGGACCCTTAGCCTTATGAATTCAACACTTCGCCAAATTTATGAATATGCAAAACAATATTTTTCCTACTTTGGCAGATTGATTTCTTGCACATGTGACCATCATAAGGAAAACTGAAAGCATGGGTGGGTAACCAATTCAACAAGGAACATATCTATGTCACCCTATGAATTTTATTAGCACAAGGACACCTCCTTATGGGCATTTCCAAATGGCCTTTTAATACTGCTAATTCAACACTTAGACAAAAATTGTCAAACCCTAGGGTAACATGAGATTTTTATTTTCATCAATTTTGAAGTGTGGTCCACCCAATGGATAGATGCCAACAAGGTAACTTCATCTATACCATTTTCACCTCTTGAAGCCTCTTTCTCTCTCTTCGGTGGGAATTTTACTAGAGTAGTGTAAATCAAGCTGAGAGGCACTTTTGGCAGATTTATATCTTCCTCCTCAGAGCCTCTTTGGACAATCTGAGACCATGGTTGGATTCAACAAACAACATTCTAGAGATTCGTACTCTCAAAATTATTTAAGACATCACACTCAATACATGGTGGACATTTTACTGAGGTCACTTAGCCAATTTTAGTGATTTTACACTTAGACAATTTTGCATTTTCCTAGACATGGTCCAATTTGCATGAAACCCTATTTTGGGAGATCCATAACTTCTTCCTCAAACATGTTTAATTCAATATGAAAACATGGTCAGGTAGCCAAAACAACAACCTACAAGATGACCATAATGTACAATCATTTTCTTCAACCCAAAAACTATGGCGGGCATTTCCCTGAGGCCACTTAGGCAGTTTTTCTACTTTGGTGTTAAAGCAACTTAAAACCCTATTTTTGCAAGCTATTATATTTGTCATCAAACACCTTATGTGAAAACTAAGTCCATGGTTGGATAGCCTCTTTCACAAGCTAGAGCATGATATTTCCAAATAATTTTTATCATTCTCCCATGAGGTACAACATGCATTTTCCTAAGGCCACCTGGACCAATTTTCCAACACTTAGCCATTTCCAAGAATTTCCCCAAGGTTTATGCTGAAACCCTATTTTAGCATACTAACTTTCTCCTCAAAAATGATTAAGGAAAACT